>JBBDGP010002401.1:225000-254255 GCA_037952835.1 Lithobates septentrionalis | reverse complement strand
GGCAGAGCGAAATGCGTTGGAGGTGTGGCCTGGTTGGAGTCCAGGCTGAGGTTGCTACATACTATCGATTGATAGGATTGTTCAGTTTTGCAGCCAACTTCCTTCACTGTGTAGTGTGGCCTCACACATGAGGGGGTACTGAAAATACAATCTGCCTGGCTGCCTTTCCTCAGTCACTGACCTAGAACAAGCATGCGCCCAGTGAATTCAAACTAAAGCCCCGCCTTCCTGATCTACAGAATTGCTCTGAATGCTGTTTCAGCTATTAGACTACAACGGCCAGGCAAATGGCGTTTTCAGAAAGTCAGCGCTCTTTGCTGGCAGCCTAAAGTACTGTTTTTTTTTTCATTCGAGATTGTTGGGAGTCAGTGGGAGGTGCTTTTCCTGTGCCCACCCCCAACGCTGACAGCCGAGAAGGAGGCGTGGCCACATTCTTTGTAGAATTGTTCCACATGTGTCTGACTGTTGGCCATCGGGGGATGTTCTGTGCTGGTTGTGTTTTTTGTTGAGTTTTGTTTCGGATGAAGAAAATGCTGAGTGGAGTTTCTCTCCCAATTCCCGGATCTATTTAGGATTTTTCTTTGGAAATGATAATGAATCGCCGGCTAATTTACCCTGAAAACTGCTGTAAATAGCAGAAAATGTGCTCATTTAGTGATGTGATCGGGGGGAGGGCGCTGCGCGGGGCTCTGCTGTTGTCGGCACATTGCAGCCCCAGAGTTCTGATTTCAGTTCTTAGAAAGAACACGTCCACATGGAGTTTGTATGTTCTGCCATTGAGTCTCCTATCAGCTCCTAAATAAATCTGAACTCCGGGCAGATACAAATTATCACCGGACGATGTCGTTGGTAATTACTTCAACCACTTGACCTCCGGAAGGTTTTACCCCCTTCAAAACCAGGCCATTGTGTGCTATTCAGCACTGCGCTACCTAAACATTTTTTTAAGAGACAGGAGATAGAGATACAAATTACCATTGTTTATAAACAGTGATCAGACAGGAGATAGAGAGATACAAAGTAACATTGTTTATAGACATTGATCAGATGGGAGATAGAGAGATACAAAGTAATATTGTTTATAAACATTGATCAGACAGGAGATAGAGATACAAAGTAACATTGTTTATAAACATTGATCAGGCAACATATAACCAATTGACTTCTGGAAGGTTTTAGTCCCTTCATAACCAGGGAATTTTTTGCTATTCAGCACTGCGCTACTTTAACTGGTAGTTGTGCGGTCATGCAACGCTGTACCCAAATGACATTTGTATCATTTTGTTTCACATTTTCTTTTGGGTATAAAATTTTGCAAACAAATAAACTTTCTTCATAAATTTAGGCCAAAATGTATTCTGCTCCATTTCTTTGGTAAAAAAAATAACCCAAATCAGTGTCTATTATTTAGTCTGTAGGAAAGTTATAGAGTCCACAAACTTTGAGATACATATCTGAAAATCGATCAATCCTGATGTACTGGCGGCCGATCTGATTTCTTGAGGACCTAAAACACCCGAACAGTACAAATATCCTCCGAATGGCCCCTTTTTGGAAAGTAGACAGTCTGAGGCATTTAGTAAGAGGCATGGCGAGTTTTTTAAAATTGCAATTTATTTAGAAAATGAAGAAATTAAATAAGATTTGTTTTAACTTTTTTTTTTTCACATTCTGTTACCAGCGCAGTACGGCGTCATCATATAACTGATGTGTTGGTGATCAGAGGCACTGACTGGTAACAGTAAGAGCCCTTGCACACTGGGGCGGGGGGCGGCGTCGGCGGTAAAATGCCGCTATTATTAGCGTCGTTTTACCGTCGGTATGCGGCCGCTAGCGGGGCGGTTTTACCCCCCGCTAGCAGCCGAGAAAGGGTTAAATACCACCGCAAAGCGCCTCTGCAGAGGCGCTTTGCCGGCGGTATAGCCGTGCCGTCCCATTGATTTCAATGGGCAGGAGCGGTAAAGGAGCGGTATACACACCGCTCCTTCACCGCTCCGAAGATGCTGCTGGCAGGACTTTTTTTACCGTCCTGCCAGCGCATCGCTCCAGTGTGCAAGCCCTCGGGGCTTTCACACTGGAATGAAAGCAGCGGCACTTTCGGGGCGGTTTGCAGACGCTATTATTAGCGCAATAGCACCTGCAAACCGCCCCAGTGTGCAAGGGCTCTATGTAAAAAAAAATAAAACATTTTTTTTTACTGTCATCAGTGTAGTTCATTGTCACCATAGTGACACTGTACTACTCTGCGGGGGTGATTAGTGATTTTTGTTTCTTTTTTACACTATGATTGCTTCTACAGTGATGATCACTGTAACAGTAATGGTTTGAACTGTCACAAATGGGTTTCACAACTCATTGTTTACTATTGTGATGCTGTGATTGGCCCACATTTTTCACATGGTACAGTGTATTGTGATTGGCCCACATCTATCACATGGTACAGGGTGCTGTGATTGGCCCACAGCTATCACCTGGTACAGGGTGCTGTTATTGGCCCACAACTATCACCTGGTACAGGGTGCTGTTATTGGCCCACAGCTATCACATGGGGCAGGGTGCTGTGATTGGCCCACATGGTACAGGGTGCTGCGATTGGCCCACAACTATCGCACGGTACAAGGTTCTGTGATTGGCCCACAACTATCACATGGTACAAGGTTCTTGATTGGCCCACAATTATCACATGGTACAGGGTGCTGTGATTGGCCCACAACTATGACATGGTGCAGGTTGCTGTGATAGACCCACAACTATCCCCTGGTACAGGGTGCTGTTATTGGCCCACAGCTATCACATGGTACAGGGTGCTGTGATTGGCCCACAACTATGACATGGTTCAGGGTGCTGTGATTGGCCCACAACTATCGCCTGGTACAGGGGGCTGTGATTGGCCCACAAACCACTATCACATAGTACAGGGTGCTGTGATTGACCCACGACTGTCACATGGTACAGTGGGCTGTGATTGGCCCACAACTATCACATGGTACAGGGTTCACTGCTTGGCCCAGGTACCATGCGATCGCTGATGACCAATCGTAGATCACAAACGGTAGTAAACAATGATGTCATGAATGGATTTGTTTATTTTGGGACATGTGATCACAAAGCCATCATGTGGTATCCAGGTGGCCCAGTACCGAACATTGGTGGACACAGCGATTGTAGATCACGCCGCTGCGTGCCCCAGAGGCATGTACCAATACGTCTGCCCCAGACGTATTGATACATTGCAATGCCCGGGGGGGGGGGGGGGGCTGGCCAGCAGTAAAATTTCTGTTAGCTGACCGGCTAGTGGTTAAAAGTACATATACATTTACATGCGGCTAGTATAAGTACCATAGTGTTTAGACTGGAAGAGGGAGGGGCAGCCCTGGCAGCCAAACAGACTTTTCTGCATGCACATGTGCTGACAGGAGGCGGGAGCAAGTCAGGGCCCACCTCATTTCCTGGCTGGAGGACTTCCAGCATCATGTAGCTCATTCCTCCCCAGCCTGACTGTCCCTGGACAGTCCCTTTTTATTTATTGGATTTCAGTTCCGTCAATCATGGGAGCTCAGCATTTAGGGTGGGTTGCATGCAATAGGCATCAAGGCATTTTGACATTTGCATAACTCCTCCCACTGCTTGCATCAGAACTGAGGGCTCCTGAGAGAAGTACTGAGGCCGGGGGGGGGGGGGGGGGCTGTGATGTTCTCAGGAAGTATGTACAGCCCCCTGCTGGCCCCTCCCACCAGCCATGATCTGCCTGCATTGTATATAGCAGCACAGAGACCCAGTGATGATGTCACCAGGTCTAAAAACAGGGATGTGATCAAAATGGAAACATTACATTTCAGATTTTCATTAGCATGTTGATGAGGGGGGGAGGGGAGAAACCAGGGAAGGTGAAATATAAGCAGATTAAACTTCGGCTTTAACGATGGCGGCGTCAGCACAGACTTTCACGCTCCGCTCTCGGTTAATGAACCTGTGACTTGGAACATTAACGCAACTAATTTATTTCATCAATATGACGAATTCTCTGAGATTTCTCGATTACAAATGAATACATCAAAACCGGAGCCTGCCGGCATTAATATTCCGCCCCGAAACCCGAGGCCCGACCGGCGCGGCTCTCATTTTACATGAAAACCGAGCGTCTTTATTTACGGTAACACCAAATTATCCGCTAAATGATTAAACTGGAGAGACAAAGAAAGTGAAATCCTGACCTGTATCTGTAATGAAGAATTAGAGCAATCAGCCGGATTGTGTAACCAGAGCCCCCGGACCCGAGTGACTGGAATACAGAGAGACGGACCTCCTGTAACCCACAGCAACCGCTATAATACATTATATAGCTCTGACATATATTGTAGTGCTGTACAGAGAACACTGAGCCAATCACATCAGTCTCTGCACCAGAGGAGCTTACACTCTAATGTCCCTTCCCCACAGTCAGACACTATTATTATACATTGATATAGCTCTGACATATACCGCAGTGCTGTACAAAGAACACTGACCCGGTCACATCAGCCTCTGCACCAGAGGAGCGTCTTCACCAGGTGGTGCTGTTTTGTAAGGTGCTGTTGGCTCATTCTGCTTTGCTCTCAGTTGGAGGAAAAATCAAGCCCGGGCCTGTCCTGCAGGCTTCTCCCCCAACCACCATGTAGTGGGTGGGGAGAGATGAAGGTGGAGGCTCTCCAGAGGCAGTGAGGCCTACTCCATGTGCTCAAGCTGCAATGGATCCTGGGCCTGTCCCTATGCAAGAGGAATCCTTACCAGTCTTCCAGGATAGAGTGGTGAACAGACTTTGCCGCATTGCTAAGGAGGAACAGAAACTTGCTGTCATGAAAGAAGATCTCAGGAAAAAGAAATCCCTGCACAATAAGTCTGGAAACAGTAAGAGGGAAGTCTCCAGGCTGGAGTCTCTGGAGGAGGCATTGAAAAAGCAGGAGAAGTTGGTTGCTTCTCTGAAGAGAGCAGCGGTGTGTTCAGAGAAAAGTGTGAGAATGAGGAGAGATTCCAACAGATGAAGGAAAGTGCCTGTGCCAGTACCAGCCAGAGGGTGGATACCAGAGCAATGGCTACAGTATGGATGGGGGAAGTGGCTTCACATGGTGGCTCTACAATTACCCCTGTCTCAGGATCTGTCATGTCTGAGTCAGTATTTGCCCACCTCCCTCCCCAGCAGACTGGGTCATCTCAGGAGGAGGTTGAGGGAAATGGTGGATTACTGCAGGCCATTACAGAAATGGAACCTCCTTTGAGCGGCACCAACTCATCAGATGAGGATCATGATAATGGAATGCTTGCTGAAAATCTCTTTCAATGTGTGGAGGACTTTCCTGAGGTTGCACCTGCCAACAGATCCTTGCAATCAGCAGGGAATGCAGGGGGAGCTGGCTACGAGGAGTCCCACATGGACACTAACAGTGCAGAGCAGGAATGTCGCATGAACATTGAAACTGCAGAGCAGGAGAGCCGTATGAACGCTGAAACAGCTGGTGTTTTTTCTAAGCAGAAGACTTTACTTGGTGACGGGATTGCTGGTATCTGTGGTACTTCTGGGACTATGGTAAGCAGGACTGTTGTACTGGAGGGTAGGAGGGAGGATCAAGTTGTGGGTAATTTACCAAACCAGATTTCAGAGGTTCCTATGCAACCAGTTAATGTGTCATCTGTCCCAGTTATGAACTATGCTAAGGCTGTGTTGGGACAAAGTCATGCTGCTAGTGGTGGAAGGGAGCCAGTTTTGTGACTTTCACCTAACGCACCTTCTTCCATTAAACACAGGAATGTGGTACAGCTCAGGTGGGAAGGAGGAGGTATTCCACTTATCATGAGGGAGGTTATGGATAAGATCCTAGCCATGGGATTTAAGGCGGGGATATTTATGCTCTTATCAGTCCGGCTGGTTCCTATGAATATGATTTGTCATTTGTGCGTCCAGAGTCGCTGGATCTGTTTTGGGAGCGGTTTGAGCGTGTATAAAGGGGCCAGCAGGACTGGAAGGGGCTTGTCCCCAAAGTTGTCGCACATCAGTCCTTGATTAAGAATGTGACTATCCTGACAAGGAATGAGTCTATACCCCCCGAGGATTTATGGGTTTGGTTGAGGAGGCTTGGTGAAACATTGTGTCCCCTAAAAAAGATTGTGGATGATAGAGGAATCTGGACGGGTGGGTGGTCGTTGTCAATGAGGTTGAGTGTGTGTGGGAATGTGGTCCAGCATTTGCCCTCCTCTGCCTTTATTGGTAGAGATAGGATTACTGTCTTCTACCCTGGTCAACCTAAGCTGTGCCATAAATGTGGAGTCAAGGGACATTTCTCCTCTAAATGTCCAGAACAGAAGTGCTCTTTGTGTCAGGAACTGGGGCATTTGGCGAGGGACTGTAACATCATTAAATGTAACCTATGTGATAAGGTTGGCCACCGTTATAGCCGGTGCCCTGAGGCTTTGCACAATAAGCCAGAGTTAGTGGAGGAATTTTTCCTTCTGGATAGAGAAGATTCTGGGTTGGCGGAGGTTGTACCAGGGAATCCTAGTGTCTCTGTTCCATCAGAATCGTGTCTGTGAGGTCCTCTGTGGTGTCAGTGTCCCCCCAGTCTGTGGTGTCAGTGTCCCCCCAGTCTGTGGTTCCCCAGTCAGTGTCAGAAAGTGTGGTTGTCAATTCTGTGTCTGCACCTATTGTTTCTCCTAGTGTAGTGAAGGCAGCAGAGGGTGCTGGACCAGAATGTATGGTGGTCCTCCTCGGCGTGGCAGAAGTGCGGGTGGAGTGAGGGATGGATTGGATGGGGGGGGGGGGGTTTGGAAGGGCATGAGGGTGGCTGGTGCAGAATGCAAGGTGTATGATGTGGAAGTCGGGGTGAATAATGTGGAAGTCGGGGTGAATGATGGGGGAGGGGTTAATGGGGGGTTTTGGAATCGCATTCTGATGGCGATTAAATCTCAAAATGTTTCTTAGCCTGGATTGTGTTTAAGTTGAGGTTCGGGGTTTGTAGTTGTCATTAAAATATGTTTCTTTCTATGTTATCTTGTCAGGAAACGGTTTTCTTTACTTGCTGATGTAAGCACGCTTGTTTTTGTTTAGTTGTTGTTTATTTTTGTGTAAATATGTTTTTAATAATAAGCTGTATGTTTGTATGATTTTTTAATAAAAATAAAAAAAAATACACTTTAATGTTCCCTCCCCCATAGTCACACATAATTATTATTATTATACATTTATATAGCTCTGACATATACCGCAGTGCTGTACAGAGAACACTGAGCCAGTCACATCAGTCTCTGTACCAGAGAAGCTTACACTCTAATGTCCTTAGACTGTCTGTTAGCGATGGATATAGCCCCCCCCCCCCCCCCCCCCCGGGCTCTGATTGGTCACATATGCAGCGAGCGTTCCCCGATCCTTTGTTCTCCCTCCATCCCTGGAACATGAACTTGTGCTGGAAACACAAACCATCGGCGTTTAATAGCTGACGCAGCGGCCGTAGCGCATTCCTCTCTCCGTCACACCCGGCTTCCATTAGACGCACCACAAAGGATCTCGAGCTGTTCAGAAAACGATGGCGGCCAATTCTGCGTTCCCCCAGAGGATTCGATGTTTTATAATTAATATTTATTCCCAGGAAGTAAACATGTCGTTAGAGTGTCAGCTCTGCGGGCAAATGTGCTGAGATATGGCTTCACCTTCCTGTGAAGTGCCACATTGTTGAATGAGATCGTAGAATTCATAGTCGCTCCGTTGTACAACAGTGCAGGCTCTTGAAGTGTCTTTAGATGCGCTCATAGTGGATGGTCACATGTTGTGTCTGCAGTTCTATATACACCTATATGTCACCAGAACAGGAAAGGAGGGGAAATCCTCCAATGGGGACACCTGTTCTGTCTGGAGAGGGGATTTCTTCTCATTTCCTGTTGCAGGAAGTAAAGTAAAATCACTCCAAACACAGACACAAAGTTTAATTATTAAGTATGTAATCGTGTCAATGTTCCCCTCCTCCCCTTCCAGGTATTCATTCCTTCTCACAGAGATCGCAGGACTCCCCCTGACAATGCCGGCATCTGCTTTTCTCTTCAGAAGGACAGCGCCATCTTTGTTCTGGCATCATCCATAGTCACCATCTACTTCCTGGACTGAGATGGTGGCTTGCTACAAAGTTACACTGTACAGTCTGATCACTGGGGGAGGGGAGACTGAGGAAATGCCCCCTCCTCCTACAAAGTTACAATGTACAGTCAGATCACTGGGGGGGGGGGGGGAGGGGAGACTGAGGAAATGCTTCCTCCTCCTCCTACAAAGTTACAATGTACAGTCTGATCGCTGGGGGAGGGGAGACTGAGGAAATGCCTCTTCCTCCTTCTACAAAGTTACAATGTACAGTCTGATCGCTGGGGGAGGGGAGACTGAGGAAATGCCTCCTCCTTCTACAAAGTTACAATGAACAGTCTGATCGCTGGAGGAGGGGAGACTGAGGAAATGCTTCCCCCTCCTTCTACAAAGTTACAATGTACAGTCTGATCGCTGGGGGGAGGGAAGACTAAGGAAATGCTTCCTCCTCCTTCTACAAAGTTACAATGTACAGTCTGATCACTGGGGGAGGGGAGACTGAGGAAATGCTTCCTTCTGCCTCCAGCAAACTGATGTTATCATCTGGGCCTAGGCAAAGTCGCTGATTGGAGCTCCAGGATGGCTTTTCTAAGAAATGGTCGAGTTGCTGTACAGCCTGATGTTTTTCCTGTACAGTTACTGACAGGTCCACTTTAAGGCGCCGTTCACAGAAACGACCAATTCTGCATGCGTTTCCCTAAACGTGCGAAAAACCCCAAACGCAGAATTTTTCCACGTGACCAAATACATGGAAAAATCGGGCGACGCCAAACGCTCTTGGCTTATGTCCAAAATTTGGTACATGAGTTTCTTTGGAGCGTAAGGAGGCCCAATTCACAGGAATGGCGCCGCTCCAAGCACGCAAAAAAAAAGAGGGTGGTCACTGGTCAGCGCTTTGTAGTCAGTTTAGGGTCAGATTGTGTTTTGTCGATTTTCTTCCATAATAAATTGCTGGGGTTTTTTTATTACTGAACCTCAAGCCTTGTGTGGGGGTCTCATCCATTGACCGTCCTCTCTCATATATACCCCGCTCTGATTTTACGCCCCCCGGTGGCGGTTTGCCTCCCCCCCTAGTGAAGGTAATGATTGGCGCTCTTTAATGTCCATTTCTCGCCTCCTCCGCGTCCTTTTTTCCCTCTTTTATTCAGCAGATATAAAGAGTCGGAGATTTCATTCGTTCCCGAGGTGAAAGAAATAATCTTAAAATGACCTTTTCCAGCGATTTTCCCAGAAGGCCGCAGTGGAGCGTTGAAGGATCGCGCCGCACTCCCCGGGGATTCGTCTTCACAACTGACCTTTTGTAGGGCTGAACACCCTCTAATTACATCTCAAAGCTGTGACTTAAAGGAGATGTCCGATCGCTTCCACCATTACCTTAAAGGAGACCTCCGATCGCTTCCACCATTACCTTAAAGGAGACGTCCGATCGCTTCCACCGCCGCCTTAAAGGAGACATCCGATCGCTTCCACCGCCACCTTAAAGGAGATGTCCGATCGCTTCCTCCGCCGCCCTAAAGGAGACATCCGATCGCTTCCACCTCCGTCGTAAAGGAGACGTCCGATCGCTTCCACCTCCGTCGTAAAGGAGACGTCCGATCGCTTCCACCTCCGTCGTAAAGGAGACGTCCGATCGCTTCCACCTCCGTCGTAAAGGAGACGTCCGATCGCTTCCACCACCGTCTTAAAGGAGACAGCTGATTGCTTCCACCACTGCCTTAAAGGAGGCGTCCGATTGCTTCCACCACTGCCTTAAAGGAGGCGTCCGATCACTTCCACCATTACCTTAAAGGAGACGTCCGATCGCTTCCACCGCTGCCTTAAAGGAGACGTCCGATCGCTTCCTCCGCCGCCCTAAAGGAGACGTCCAATCGCTTCCTCCGCCACCCTAAAAGGAGACATCCGATCGCTTCCACCGCTATCGTAAAGGAGACGTCCGATCGCTTCCACCACCGTCTTAAAGGAGACAGCTGATTGCTTCCACCACTGCCTTAAAGGAGGCGTCCGATCGCTTCCACCGCCGCCTTAAAGGTGATGTCCAATTACTTTCACCGCCACCTAAAAGGAGATGTCCGATTACTTTCACCACCACCTAAAAGGAAATGTCCGATCGCTTCCACTGCCTCCTTAAAGGACACATCCAATCTTTCCACCACTGCCTTAAAGGAGGCATCCGATCACTTCCACCACCACCTTAAAGGAGACGTTCGATTGCTTCCACCACCGCCTTAAAGGAGACGTCTAATCGCTTTCACCGCCACCTTAAGGGAAACGTCTGATCGATTCCACCGCTGCCTTAAAGGTGGCGTCCAATCGCTTCCACCGCTGCCTTAAATGTGGCGTCCGATCGCTTCCACCACCACCTTAAAGGAGACGTCCAATGTTTCCACCACTGCCTTAAAGGAGGCGTCCGTTCGCTTCCACCGCCACCTTAAAGGAGATGTCCGATCGCTTCCACCACTGCCTTAAAGGAGACGTCTGATTACTTCCACCGCCACCTTAAATGAGATGTCCGATCGCTTCCACCACTGCCTTAAAGGAGACGTCCGATTACTTTCACCGCCGCCTTAAAGAGGAGTTCCACCCAGGGGGGCCGTCAAAAAAAAAAAAAACTTTTAATTGGACACTCACCTGTCCCTGGGTCCAGCGATGCGGGGGATCGAAGCCTCGCTCGTCCCCCCCCTCCGCTCGCCGGCATTTCAACTGTGGGCGCCGGGCTGTGGCTTCACAGCCTGGCACCTGCTGCGCATGCGCGAGCGGCGCCGAGCGCCGTGATTGGCCGCTCAATCACCTGGGACCTGTAATGGGTCCCAGATGATTGACAGGAGGGAGGGAGCAGAGCAGGGCCCTTCCTGTGCCGAGGAGGAAGTGATGTCACCAGCCCAGGCTAAGGAACAGGCAGACTACGAGGGACCACCTAGCTACAGGCATATATATATATCTGTCCTTTGACATTTTGGTAAGATTACGTTTTTATGGAGTTTGGTGTCCGTTTCAGGTGAGAACTCCATCCGGGGGGTAGGAGGTCTGTCTGGCAGGACGATTCATTTCTGGGGGATATTGGCCTGAATTTCCCTGAACTCTGTGACTCGCCATGAATCTCCCTCTTTTTCCTCGCCAGCTGTGCAGTGACGGCATCCTCTGACACCTTGAGATGAAGCGTTTGGCTCCGGGTCCTGCTCTGACATGTTTGGATCATGGTGTCATTTTTCTGGATTGCGAATTGTCAGACGGCGCGAGGTGCAAAAACCATTTCCGATGAGCGATCGTTGGCGGTGTCATCTCTGTAACCCTCTCACTACTGGTGTTTATAAATATAGGCATTAAGAAAAAATTTAAAGATGACTGTTCATCCACCCAGAATGGATATCTCAGGTTCGGGAGGAAGCCAGAGGTGATGAAAGAATAGAGCGATCGATAGAATAACAAGGTCGAGACAGATTTGAATATTTAAATAGTTCAGGTGACCATAGACCAAGCAAGCTTCGGGTGCTGCTCCAGGGACCATCCCTAACTACGGTGATTCCCACAAATGGGTGCCAGCATGAAAAGCACCCGTCACACTAACAAAGCCCAAGTGTCTTACTAATAAAAGCTGCTTCAGCCCACCTTCATTCAGGCCATTCCCCCCTGTGCGTTTTGACCCATCAACAGGGCTTAGTCATGGAGGTCCATTATGACTAAGCCCCGTGGGTTGGACGAAACGCGTTGAGGCGTGGCTTGGGTGAAGACGGGCTGAAGCCGCTTTCATTAGTCAGACACTTGGGCTTTGGGGTGCAATAATTTGGCTTTTTCTTTCTTCTCAGAAAATGCAGGTGTTACATTGTTACTGAAACATTTATCTGAAAGTCATATGCAAATTGCTGCTCCGTATTTCTGGTATTGGATTTCATTATGTAGGATTATCCGTATATAAGCAAATGCGGCATGTCTTGTGTTTCCAATCAGTCTGTAGATTTGGAAAGACTGCACCACATGCACCGGCGGGGTCACCGACACTACTCATCATCTACACTGGAAAATATATATATAAATAAGTGTGCTTTCCCTTTAAATCAATATCAAAGATCCTGGTGTCTGTGAACCATAATCCCTCAAAACAAGAAATAAGATGCACATCACTCGAAAAATGTCCACAATTGTGCCGTGAAAGTGCCAAATTCCACCCCAACATAAGGTGTCTGTTTTTAGTGCGTTACACCAAGCGATGTCCCTAAACTTCTTACCGGATAAATAGGATCTCTGATTTATGAGAGATCAGCAGCACCTGGACTCATCCCCTGACGAGGTCTGGTTAGTGACGAAACACGTTGGATGGAGCTTAGGCCAGTGACGTCATCACACCTGCTGGTTGCATCGCAAGGGTGCACTGTACAAACTTGATGCCTCTTGTACACACACTTTGCATAGACATATATGGTTTTAAAAATACTACACTATACGGCTGTATGGCTTGCCCTTTGTTTTTCCCCCATGGTGTGTGTAAACCTCCTTGTGGAGTATTTATGAGGTTGCTGGATGATCCACACTGAGCGGGGCCTGTGTTATGTCCTATACATTATGCTCTGCTGATCTCCTATAAATCAGAGAGCCTGTGAATGTGATGACTTCACTGGCCGAAGCTCCTCCCTACATGTTTCGTCACAAATCAGAGATCCTATTTATCTATATCCCTATATACACGTATAGATGAAATGTCTCTATATACACGTATAGATGGAAGGTCTCTATATACAGGTATAGATGGAAGATCTCTATATACATGTATAGATGGAAGATCTCTATATACATGTATAGATGGAAGGTCTCCATATACACGTATAGATGGAAGATCTCTATATACAGGTATAGATGGAAGATTTCTATATACAGGTATAGATGGAAGATCTCTATATACACGTATAGATGGAGAATCTCTATATACATGTATAGATGGAAGGTCTCTATATACATGTATAGATGGAAGGTCTCTATATACACCTATAGATGGAAGGTCTCTATATACAGGTATAGATGGAAGATCTCTATATACACACATATGGATGGAAGGTCTGTATATACACACATATAGATGGAAGATCTCTATATACAGATCTAGATGGAAGAGCTCTATATACACGTATAGATGGAAGGTCTCTATATACACGTATAGATGGAAGGTCTATAAATACACTTATAGATGGAAAGTCTCTATATACATCTATAGATGGAAGGTCTCTATATACACTTATAGATGGAAGATCTCTAGATACATGTAAAGATGGAAGAACTCTATATACAGATCTAGATGGAAGAGCTCTATATACATGTATAGATGGAAGATCTCTATATACAGATCTAGATGGAAGAGGTCTATATACACGTATAGATGGAAGATCTCCATATACACGTATAGATGGAAGGTCTCTATATACAGATCTAGATGGAAGATCTCTATATACACCTATAGATGGAAGGTCTCTATATACACGTATAGATGGAAGATCTCTATATACACCTATAGATGGAAGATCTCTATATACATGTATAGATGGAAGGTCTCTATATACAGGTATAGATGGAAGGTCTCTATATACAGATCTAGATGGAAGCGGTCTATATACAGGTATAGATGGAAGGTCTCTATATACAGGTATAGATGGAAGGTCTCTATATACACGTATAGATGGAAGGTCTCTATATACAGGTATAGATGGAAGGTCTCTATATACAGGTATAGATGGAAGGTCTCTATATACAGGTATAGATGGAAGGTCTCTATATACAGGTATAGATGGAAGATCTCTATATACATGTGTAGATGGAAGATCTCTATATATAGGTATAGATGGAAGGTCTCTATATACATGTATAGATGGAAGATATCTATATACAGGTATAGATGGAAGATCTCTATATACACATATAGATGGAAGATCTCTATATACACGTGTAGATGGAAGATCTCTTTATACAGGTATGGATGGAAGATCTCTATATACACCTATAGATGGAAGATCTCTATATACATGTATAGATGAAAGATCTCTATATACACGTATAGATGGAAGATCTCTATATACAGGTATAGATGGAAGATCTCTATATACAGGTATAGATGGAAGATCTCTATATACACCTATAGATGGAAGATCTCTATATACAGGTATAGATGGAAGATCTCTATATACAGGTACAGATGGAAGATCTCTATATACAGGTATAGATGGAAGATCTCTATATACAGGTATAGATGGAAGATCTCTATATACACCTATAGATGGAAGATCTCTATATACACGTATAGATGGAAGGTCTCTATATACAGGTACAGATGGAAGGTCCTTGTATGGATGGCTCTATCAGGGGCTCGCTGTGACCGCAGTGTTACATATGATGGCGGTCGCGTTCTCCGGGGGAATATATCGCAGACGGCGTGATCGGTTTCTCGGCGGTGGATTCTGCGCCTGGCGGGGGGTTCTTTGTTTTTATGCTGTTTATCCTTTAATTAAATCTCCGCCGTCGTGCTTCTTATAACTATAAAGCGGATGAATCGCCGTCCCTGTGAAGTGCGCGGCGCCATTTCCCGGCTCCATCTGGACAAACTTCCAACTCCCGTCTGTGTTTCATTTTAAAGGGGCATTTCATGTTACCTAAAAAAAAAAAAAAATAGCAAACACACGGCGGGGGACCAAACACATGGTGGTGGGGGGGTCGTATTCTGCAGGATGCAGGTTTTCATGTTATCACTGACCCTGCTCCACCTTATCAGGGGAAGAACAAAAGCAATCAAGTGAGACTTTACAACTTCTCTGATCACTTTCACCCCCCGGCTGTGTTTGGGGCCCCAAATCGTCTCCTGATCTTCACTCGCCATCTCATGTCTGGAGCTGTGCCCACTACAGAGACCATATTTATCATAATGTTGTCTCGCACACACCGACAATAAATCTCTACAACTGGTCCGTTAGTCACTTTTAGAATACCTCCTGCAATGAACAATGGGGGGAGGGTGACATAAAGGCTGCAGAAAACAACGGCAAGAATGACGTTTTTGTCTGTAATGGTTAATTGTTTTGAGAGCCGAAATCCTATTGGTCGATGAGTACAGCGCACAGTCGTGCTCGCCTTTAAGAATTGGCCGCATGTTTCTCTCTTCCCGCTCTACATAAGAACACATGGCGGCTGGAGTCGTGCGTTCCCGCGTCTTCCGTACGGCTGTACGCTGTTAGATCATCCATTACAGACTCGCTGTATGTTGGCGCTTCCCATCACACGTTGTCACAACACGTCAGTTTCCATACAGTTGCCATGGAAGTGACAGCGCGTCAATCTCAGAGAATCGTGTATGTGGACGCCGTTATGTTTTTTTTTTTTTAAGTGTCTCCAGAGATCACAGAACAGATTTGGAAACTTTGAGCTTCATAATCCTCCAATTATACACTACCGTTCAAAAGTTTGGGGTCACATTGAAATGTCCTTATTTTTGAAGGAAAAGCACTGTACTTTTAAATGAAGCTAACTTTAAACTAGTCCTAACTTTAAACAAATATACTCTATACATTGCTAATGTGGTAAATGACTATTCTAACTGCAAATGTCTAGTTTTTGGTGCAATATCTACATAGGTGTATAGAGGCCCATTTCCAGCAACTATCACTCCAGTGTTCTAATGGTACAATGTGTTTGCTCATTGGCTCAGAAGGCTAATTGATGATTAGCAAACCCTTGTGCAATCATGTTCACACATCTAAAAACAGTCTAGCTCCTTCCAGAAGCTACAAAACTGACCTTCCTGTGAGCAGATTGAGTTTCTGGAGCATCACATTTGTGGGGTCAATTAAACGCTCAAAATGGCCAGAAAAAGAGAACTTTCATCTGAAACTCGACAGTCTATTCTTGTTCTTAGAAATGAAGGCTATTCCATGCGAGAAATTGCAAAGAAATTGAAGATTTCCTACAACGGTGTGTACTACTCCCTTCAGAGGACAGCACAAACAGGCTCTAACCAGAGTAGAAAAAGAAGTGGGAGGCCGCGTTGCACAACTAAGCAAGAAGATAAGCACATTAGAGTCTCTAGTTTGAGAAACAGACGCCTCACAGGTCCCCAACTGGCATCTTCATTAAATAGTACCCGCAAAACACCAGTGTCAACATCTACAGTGAAGAGGCGGCTGCGGGATTTTGGGCTTCAGGGCAGAGTGGCAAAGAAAAAGCCATATCTGAGACTGGCCAATAAAAGAAAAAGATTAAGATGGGCAAAAGAACACAGACATTGGACAGAGGAAGACTGGAAAAAAGTATTGTGGACGGATGAATCCAAGTTTGAGGTGTTTGGATCACAAAGAAGAATGTTTGTGAGACGCAGAACAAATGAAAAGATGCTGGAAGAATGCCTGACGCCATCTGTTAAGCATGGTGGAGGTAATGTGATGGTCTGGGGTTGCTTTGGTGCTGGTAAGGTGGGAGCTTTGTACAGGGTAAAAGGGATTCTGAATAAGGAAGGCTATCACTCCATTTTGCAACGCCATGCCATACCCAGTGGACAGCGCTTGATTGGAGCCAATTTCATCCTACAACAGGACAATGACCCTAAACACACCTCCAAATTGTGCAAGAACTATTTACAGCAGAAGCAGGCAGCTGGTATTCTATCGGTAATGGAGTGGCCAGCACAGTCACCAGATCTGAACCCCATTGAGCTGTTGTGGGAGCAGCTTGACCGTATGGTACGCCAGAAGTGCCCATCCAACTTGTGGGAGCTGCTTCTAGAAGCGTGGGGTGCAATTTCTCCAGCTTACCTCAATAAATTAACAGCTAGAATGCCAAAGGTGTGCAATGCTGTAATTGCTGCAAAAGGAGGATTCTTTGATGAAAGCAAAGTTTGATGTAAAAACAATGTTATTTCAAATACAAATCATTATTTCTAACCTTGTCAATGTCTTGACTCTATTTTCTATTCATTTCACAACGTATGGTGGTGAATAAGTGTGACTTTTCATGGAAAACACAAAATTGTTTGGGTGACCCCAAACTTTTGAACGGTAGTGTATGTCATGGCAAGGCTGGTATGGGGGGGAGGGGGGGGGGGGGTGCGAAGGGACAGGAGCCCCGGGCGCAGCAGTCGTCAGTTCTGCTGGAAATAAGCAGGAGAAGATGAGCAACTTTCCAATCAAAAATGGAAAAAATATGCCAAATTAATAACAATGCATTATTATTTTCCAAAATTGAATTTTTAAATATTATAAATTCAATAAATATTTAAAAATATTTAAAAATAATCTTTACAAATATCAATAAATATTTAAAAAATATTTTTAAATAATCTATACAACTATTCTGGTAAAGTCTGTTCTGTAGATGGTTTTGATGTATGAAAACTAGAGGCGCGCCAAAATTTTGTGCCGAAACTGAAAATTCAGGATGCACTTGGCCGAAAACCAAACCGAAAAATGATAGTTTTTAAAAAATATATTTTTTTTAAATATATAATTGAATTATATTCGACTTTTTAATTGTTATAATGAATATGAATTTAATGTCGGCCATTA
Organism: Lithobates septentrionalis; assembly: GCA_037952835.1. Taxonomy (NCBI): domain Eukaryota; kingdom Metazoa; phylum Chordata; class Amphibia; order Anura; family Ranidae; genus Lithobates; species Lithobates septentrionalis. The sequence goes on along the minus strand of JBBDGP010002401.1, from coordinate 236,630 downwards.
TCGGTGCAAGAAAAATGCATCCCTTTGAATTCTATGTTCGTCTTCACACGGGTCCGTTGTGCTTCTGCTGTGGTGTTAAAAATCCTGCCTGTTCCATTTTTGGTCAGTTAAAAAACGCATGAAAAACGCACCTCCCTGCTGAAATACATTTTAAAACGCAGCAAGACGCATCAATAATGCACCCGTGTTACATTTTTGATCCGGTTTTTTGAGTCACGTAACCCATGAAAAACACGCCATAAGCACAGTAAAATCGCGTTAAAATCTGTGGCAATAGAGAAAAGATTGGTGGCAGATCGCGAGCGTTTTTTTTGCGCCATTATCTTAACTTTTTTTTTTCTCTACCGCCATTTTCGAAATTTCGCTGCATCTGCTTCATTTACACCTAGGCGATTTGAATCGCGGGCGGAATCGCTGCGACTCCAGAATCGTGGAATTTTGCGGGACGTGTTTGCGATGCCATTATTTCTCAATGGCGCCCTAAACGTGGTGCGATTTTTTGCTGTGCGTTTAAATCGTGGCAAAATTAGAAAACACGTGAAGCTTGTCACTCAAAAAAAGGAGCAGGAGCTTCTTTTGGGGGCGACAGCCTCGCGCGTTGCGATCGGCAGCGATTTATCGCACAACAACCGTGGCAGAATTGGATCGCGATTGGGGGGGTTCCATTAAGAAGTAATGGTATCGCTAACGCATCCTGTGTTTTACTGCAGTTTGGCTTCTGATGGGGCGACAGCCTCGCACGTTTCGATTGCCAGCGATTTATCGCACAACAACCGCGGCAGAATCGGATCGCGATTGGGGGGGTGCCATTAAGAAGCAATGGTATCGCTAACGCATCCTGTGTTTTGCTGCGGTTTGCAATTGCGGGCAGCATTTCGGCGCTTCCGCACACGCGTGATTCACATCGCCTAGGTGGGAATGGAGCAGATGCGCCAATGTTTCGAAGATGATGTTTTTTTTGCCATTTTGGCGATAGAGGAAAAGGATTCCGCTATTTTACCGCCATCAGGTAATTGGAGCCTAAAAAGTTCCCGCTGTTTTGTAGCGAACATTTAAAAAAAAAAAAAAATATTTCACCTTAAACTGCAACTTTCTCAATGTGTCTTTTTTGCTCTCCATTTTTTTTTTTTATGTTTTTTTTTTTAATGGCGTCTGTTGAAATTTTTTTGCACTTTGACGTTAATTTGGAGGGAATTGACGCACAATTTATTACAAAATAATAACAAAATAATAACTTCATTATTTCTCCCCTCGGAGTCGGAGAATCTCTAATTTCAGATTCGGCCGGCATTGTACATCGGTGTCCATTATTCCCTCCGAGAAATACATTTTTTACTGTTACTTGTCCCCCCTCCCCCGCAGTTTCTCCTGGGTCAAATGCGGGGTTAACGCGTCGACAGGAAAACTGATGCGTTTTTCTAAGCCCGTGGTGACGCGCAGTGATTTATTTGTGCCGAATTTAACCCGCCGCCTCCCTTAGATTGAACTGGTCACTGATGGGAAGCCGGTCTGCGGGTGTCATTTAGCGCGTCTGTCATCGCGGGCCGGCGTCTGCCTGGCTAAGGATTCACATTTTGCGAACGCACGTGTACCGCGGTTTTTTTTTGCGTGGTTTGTGCGTGTTTTTTTGCATAGGGCGGCCCATTGATTTAAACATGCAACGATCTCATCAAAGTGGTTTTATGTATTTTGTGAAGTGTTGCGCTATGTGTGGTTTTTAATCGGCGCGTTTCGCTGTGTTTGAGGCAAAATTTTTTGGCGTGACAAACGCACATCATTTTTTTTTCAACATATGTGGTACCAATAACAATGACGATTTCTCTGTGTTTCATAAACCTGTGCGAAATCGCGCAATTTTACGCACGTTAACAAAAAAGCTGATGTGTGAATGGTGGCCATACACGCTTCCTTTTTCTTCCTTTTTTTATCCAATCGATGTTGGATTCGATCAAAACAGTCAAATCTGCAAACTATCGATTCGCCAAAACTTCTTTTGATTTAAACTCAGTTTGGAGCCGTAGTCAATTGGCCACGACAGAATATTATTGATCGGCAGTGATGTGATGCTTTGTTCATGAATATGATTGTATTTTGATCGGTCAGATTGCATGGTGGGCATAGAGATGTGATTAATACCTACGACTGTAAGTTATGGTTGTATCTTAGTTATTGATCAAAATCCACTTCCCTGTGCGTGGCATATCGATCGAATGGGTTGTCAGTGATAGATTTATTTTCCGATCGATCTCTATCCATAGGAAAAATCAATCAAATTACCAAAGCGTAAACTCGAATTGAAAATTAAAATGATCCCCCCGCGCTACCTATGTGTCTATATCCTGTGTGTGTGTGTGTGTGTGAGTGTGTGTATATATGTAATATATATAGATATATATAGATACATAGATAGATTTGTTTTTTACATATATATATATATATATATATATATATATATATATATATATATATATATATATATATATATATTTTTAACAATATGTATATATTATAATTTTAAATATAAAATATAATTTTATATTCTATTTTTCATTCCTTTTTTATATACTGTATATATTTATTTTTTTAATATATTTTTCATCTATCTACATTTTTTATATATATATATATATATATATATATATGTGTGTGTGTGTATATATATGTATATATGTATATATATATATATGTGTGTGTATATATATGTATATATAATGTGTGTGTGTGTATACAGTATTATTTAACTTTTTTATATTTTTAATTTATTTCTTATATATACTTTGTGTGTATATATATATATATATATATATATATATATATATATATATATATATATATATATATATATATATATATATATAATCTTTTTTTTTAATATATGTAGATGTTTGTATTGCTATGTTCTATACATGATGGAAACTTTTGGGGTTTGAGGTCCCCCAAAATCCATACCAGACCCCTATCCAGCGAGGGAGAGCCCCCCCCCCCAAAACCATAACAGACCACATGCCCTCAACATGGGGGGGGTGCTTTGGGTCAGGGGGACTCCCCCCAAAACACCTTGTCCCCATGTTGATGGGGACAAGGGCATATTCCCCACAACCCTTGCTGGTGGTTGTGCTGGTCTGCCGACAGGGGTCTTATCGGAATCTGGAGGCCCCCAGATCCCGCTCCACCTCCCATGTGGATGAGTATGGGGTACATCGTAACACTTGCATGGGGTACACACATCTCGTTTTTTGTTGAGGGTCCATTGCACGCAAAACGTAATCTGCTGTGGGGAAAAAAAAGTCCCTGACCCTTTCAAAAAAAATGGCTAAAAAAAGCATAGATATATACATGTCCCATAGGAAACCATGTTAAACCATGTCAAACTGCAAAACACTACAAAACGCGTAGATGTGATCCTAGCCTTACAACATAAAATGCGCATTTGAGTGCGGCGCACTTATGCGCGTTCCTGCGCGTTTTTTGACAACCGATTTATTTCTTTGGGCAGCCGAACACATGGGAACATGCAAAAAAGTACAACAGGTGCGACTTCACCAAACCCCATGTACCACGCAGTTTGGTGGTCATGACCGCCCCTTTTTTGTGAGTTGCGTGGGTGTGAAATTAAGTTTTTTTTTGGCACCCGTGCATGTCTGCAGGTGGCAAGGGCGTTCCCGTGCGTTGCAAGAAATGCCAACGCAAGACGCAAGTTTCCCGCAGTGCAAGAAGCGTGGGCCGGCCTCTTAAAACAAAGGAAGTAAAAAAAATAAGAAATGTTTGTGTGAAAAGTTAAGTTCAGAGCCGGAGGAAAGCCGTTAAAAAGAAAAGGCGGCCGTGTTTTATTTCGGCGTATTTGCCCCCGCCAGGTTCCTTTATGGCCGCTCCCTGTTCTCCGGTGCGCCAGAAATATTACATTTAATGGTTGGCCTGTTGCAGCGCCGTGCCCCTACCCTCCTTAACGGCTTCCGGCGGCAGCCAGGCTGGGGAACGGCGCTGTTCTGCATACACAATTCAGCGGGCACTGGGCTCAGCGGTCTGCGGCATTTGTTTAGTGCTGTATTTCTGTAGAGATGGCGATCAAAGTGAAATTTCCCCTTCAGGCCAACTTTTATAAATGTTATTTATAATGAATCTCGTTCCTTCATGCTGGTCATACACCTGATGATATTACGAGGTTTCCAGGAGCTGTCAGTCAAAAAACAATTACAGGAGATTGAGCGGTCTGCAGCAATTTGTCATCCGTGGCTTCAATTGTCTCATCGGTTAGAGCGGCTGTCCTCAGACCTTCAGCCTGAAGGAACCCGAGAAATGACGTTCAGGTCTCAGGGAACCCCAAATTGAAATTGGTTTTATCTACAACTCTCGGTACATTGATGTGATAGGCCATTTGCGGATATAAAGATAAATAAAAGAGTAAGAAATGTGGCTTCTAGCATATTCCACAACCAGAGTGGATGATTTAACACCCCCTGATCCATAGGATTGAAATTAATTAGTGGTCAGTATACCAGTGTCCCCTTACATTGGTGGTCAGTAGAAACATGTCCTCCTCTAATGGTGGTTAGTGGAGACATGTCCTCTTACATTGATGGTCAGTGGAGACGTGTCCTCTTATATTGATGGTCAGTGGAGACATGTCCTCCTCTAATGGTGGTCAGTGGAGACAAGTTCTCTTAATTTGGTGGTTAGTGGAGACATGTCCTCTTAAATTGATGGCCATGGACGCATGTTCTCTTACATTGATGGTCAGTGGAGACATGTCCTCTTACATTGATGGTCAGTGGAGACATGTCCTCTTACATTGATGGTCAGTGGAGACATGTCCTCTTACATTGATGGTCAGTGGAGACATGTCCTCTTACATTGATGGTCAGTGGAGACATGTCCTCCTCTAATGGTGGTCAGTGGAGATATGTCCTCTTACTTTGGGGGTTAGTAGAGACATGTCCTCTTACATTGATGGTCATGGAGACATGTCCTCTTACATTGATGGTCAGCAGAGACATGTCCTCTTACATTGATGGTCAGCAGAGACATGTCCACTTACATTGATGGTCAGCAGAGACATGTCCACTTACATTGATGGTCAGCAGAGACATGTCCTCTTACATTGATGGTCAGCAGAGACATGTCCTCTTACATTGATGGTCAGCAGAGACATGTCCTCTTACATTGATGGTCAGCAGAGACATGTCCACTTACATTGATGGTCAGCAGAGACATGTCCTCTTACATTGATGGTCAGCAGAGACATGTCCTCTTACATTGAGGGTCAGCAGAGACATGCCCTCTTACGTTGATGGTCAGCAGAGACATGTCCTCTTACAATGGTGGTTAGTAGAGACATGTCCCCTGGTACAATGATAGTCAGTAGAGCAGTGTTTCTCAATTCTAGTCCTCAAGACGCACCAACAGGTCATGTTTTCAGGCTTGCCATTATTTTGCACAGGTGATTTGATCAGTTTCACTGCCTTTGTAATTACCACAGCCTTTTTCTCTGAGGGAAATCCGGAAAACACGACCTGTTGGTGCGCCTTGAGGACTAGAATTGAGAAACACCACTGCAATAGAGACACGTCCCCTGTTACAATGGTGGTCATTGGAGACATGTCCCCAGTTACAATGGTGGAGACGTGTCCTCTTACATTGATGGTTTTAGAGAAGTGTCCCCTTACATTGGTGGTCAGTGGAGACATGCCCTCTTACATTGGTGGCTATTAAAGAAGTGTCCTCTTATATTGGTGGTCCGTAGAGACATATCCTCTTACAATGAAGACATGTCCTCTACAATGGTGGTCAGTGGTGACATGTCCTCTTACATTGGTGGTTTTAGAGAAGTGTCCCCTTAACTGGACATTTACTACTCCAATGGTGGTCAGTGGAGACATGCCCTCTTACTTTGGTTAATAGAGACATGTCCTCTTACATTGATGGTCAGTATAGACATGTCCTCTTACATTGGTGGTCAGTGGAGATGTGTCCTCTTACATTTGGTGGTCAGTGGAGCTGTGTCCCTTTATCTTGGTGATCAGTGGAGTATCTAAAGCATTAGTTGCTGTCCTCAGGGAGTTGGATGTAGATGCCCATGTATTGGCCTTTGGGCTTCAATGTTGACCAATATGGAGTCTGGCATAACAACCAAAGGCTGGGGTCTCAGCCTTAGACCCTAAATCCTATCACCCTTCACCCTGCTGTGCTCCCGATGGGCTATCTCTGGGCTCACCATTGAGGTTGGATGGAGGTCAGACAGACACAACCTGATACCCCCCGCGGCCCAGACCTCTCCATGAATAAGCACAATGCGATGACCTGGTTGGTGCTGCCAGAGTGGGAGCGGGTACCGGTTGGCACCTTCTGTACTCTGACTTCATTCATCCGATTCCTCACAGAGGCGTCATCTCTACAATCACTGTTATTTTATAATTTTATTTGAGATTTATGGACTGAGTCAGGTGATGGAATAAGCGAGCGAATCTTCAGCTTTTATTTTAATAACGATAATAATGTATAACGGGAGCGTGCTGTGCGGCGAAGATCCTGGAGATCACATTTGTAACGTCTTCCTACAGTGCAGACATTTTGATTTATAAGCTGCGTGGACCTAAATCTGCATGAAATCTCAGAAAAGAAGTTTTGTCTCAGATTGTCTTATAATTGTGCCGCCTGCGCAGACGTTCGGGACGCTCTAAGGGAAACGTATTACTGGAAGCCGCTATTTGCTATCATTCAATTTATGAGGGGCGCATGGCACCGCTGGTTTTGACTCAGTAATTTATTTTAAAAGGGAAACTCTTCTCTATGTGGACTCCCTGGAGCCGGAGCTCTATTGGGGCACCTTTTATGTGACTGGAACAGGGGAGAGCGGTGGTAGTGCAGGGGACGAGCACAGATCATTTTCAGGGTGTCGGGTGAGGGACACCCCCCTCCCCATATTAGTTGCTAAGTCATTGAAAGGAAAAGGGGTCAAAGTGATAAGTGACATGTTAGAACAATGTAATATTATCTACGGGAGACAGGTGATAAATGTTCCTCTAAGACAGAGGTCTCCAAACTTTCTAAATAAAGGGCCAGTTTACCGTCCTTCAGACTTTAGGGGGGCCGGACTGTGGCTATCAGAAGTAGAAAATGTCCAAGCATCAGTTGGAGTAAACAATACCCCATCTTTGATGTCAGTGAGAGGAATTGTGCCCCACCGTTGGAGTCATTGTTCCCCACCGTTGGTGTCATTGTGCCCCACCGTTGGTGTCATTGTGCCCCACCGTTGGTGTCATTGTGCCCCACCGTTGATGTCATTGTGTCTCAACGTTGGTGTCGTACTCCACCGTTGGCGTCATTGTGCCCCACCGTTGGTGTCATTGTGCCGCACCGTTGGTGTCGTACTCCACCGTTGGTGTCATTGTGCCCCATCGTTGGTGTCATTGTGCCCCACCGTTGGTGTCATTGTGTCTCACCGTTGGTGTCATTGTGCCCCACCGTTGGTGTCATTGTGTCTCACCGTTGGTGTCGTACTCCACCGTTGGTGTCATTGTGCCGCACCGTTGGTGTCGTACTCCACCGTTGGTGTCATTGTGCCCCATCGTTGGTGTCGTACTCCACGTTGGTGTCATTGTGCCCCATCATTGGTGTCGTACTCTACCGTTGGTGTCATTGTGCCCCACCGTTGGTTTCATTGTTCCTCACCGTTGGTGTCTTGGTTCCCCATCGTTGGTGTCTTGGTTCCCCATCGTTGGTGTCTTGGTTCCCCATCTTGGTGTCTTGGTTCCCCATCGTTGGTGTCTTGGTTCCCCATCGTTGGTGTCTTAGTTCCCCATCGTTGGTGTCATTGTGCCCCATTGTTGGTGTCATTGTGCCCCATCGTTGGTGTCATTGTGCCCCATCGTTGGTGTCATTGTGCCCCATCGTTGGTGTCATTGTGCCCCATCGTTGGTGTCTTGGTTCCCCATCGTTGGTGTCTTGGTTCCCCATCGTTGGTGTCTTGGTTCCCCATCGTTGGTGTCTTGGTTCCCCATCGTTGGTGTCTTGGTTCCCCATCGTTGGTGTCTTGGTTCCCCATCGTTGGTGTCTTGGTTCCCCATCGTTGGTGTCATTGTGCCCCATTGTTGGTGTCATTGGGAGGAATTGTGCCCCTTCGTTAGTGTCAGTGAGTGAAATAGTGCCCCAAGGGCAATAAACACAAGCCGGGGGCTGCAGTTTGGAGACCACTGCTTTAAGACGTTAAGTTATGGACATCAAATGTCTGATCCAACCAGAAGTGGCAGATATCTTGTGTCTGTGGACAGCCTAAAAGCTACCTTTTAATCTGCTTATAATTTACCTTCCATGGTGCATTTCGGTCTTTATTTCAATGGACTTCCCTATGTATGTAAAAAAAAATGCAGCGGTGCGATTTTAAAAAATGATACTGCAATGCTATGCCCTTTAGCATGTGCGATCGCTAGATGCTTGGAGGTGCAAGTAGGTGCCAATACACGTCTTCAAAAGAGGGCGCATTTACGGCCTTTATTTTAACGGGCTTACTTGTATGTAAAACGCACAAAAAAGGTGTCGGCGCGATTTTTTAAAAATGATACTGCGGTACCATGCCTTTTGGCAGGCACGATCGATGATTCACAGAGGTGCCTTTATGAATAAATGACACCCAACGCGCGTCTCCTAAAGAACGCACATTCCAGCCTTTATTTCAATGGCCTTCCCTATGTATGTGAAACGTGCAAAAAAAAAGGTGCTGGCACAATTTTTTAAAAATGGTACCAATGCATTTTGGCAGGCGCGATCGCACGTGCGTTTGCTAGATGCGTGGAAGTGCCATTTGGATTTAATGGCACCCACACATGCCTGCGTAAGGCGGCAGGTTTGTGTGCAGGACCGGAAAATGTGTGATTTTTGCACTCGTTGCCGCACCCGTGTAAGCAAGCACTTAGGGCGTTGCACTTTTGGGCGTTTTGTTTGGGGGTTTTTTTTCCCATCGCTTGTACGCATGTTTTTTGAGCGTTTTGTGTACAGCGTTTTTAAAGCTTTGGCCTTTTTTATTTAGCCAATAGAGAAAAATATCATCTGTTTCATCATTTGTTGCCACGTTTTTCAGCTTTTTCATCCGGTTTTATTTATTTATGTTTTTTTATTTTTTTTTTTGTGTTTTTTTATTAGGGGTTAAGGTTTAGGTGTTAAAGGGTAGGGTCTAATTTATTTATATATTTATTTGCTTTTTATTTATTTTGTTAGGTTAGGGCTTAATATTTGGGTTAGGGTTAGGGGTTAATATTTTATTTTATTTATTTTTATTAATTTATTTTAGGGGTTAAAGTTTAGGGGCTAATTTATTTATATATTTATTTATTTAGTTTTTATTTATTTTGTTAGGTTAGGGCCTAATATTGGGGTTCAGGGTTAGGGGTTAATATTTTATTTTATTTTTATTTATTTATTATTTTATTGTTTATTTATTATTATTTATTTTCATTTAATTATTTCATGTGAGCAGAAAAACGCACTAAAATGCTCAGAAATGCTTGAATCAAGGTTTTCCATGCATTTTCTATGGAACACATAATCGCTTCAAAAACGCACCAATCTGCCCGATTTAAGCTACAAACAAAAGCGCCAGAACACTTGTTTGAGCTTCAGGCGACTTGGAGATGTGAAGCGGTTGGGGTGACTGGGGCCTTAGGCTCGGCTCACACTGGTGCGACTCTAGAATTTGACTTTGACGTGAGTTTCATGCGACTTTATCTTCTCTGGCACTGCAAGAAAGTCGCATCATGCTCGGCTCACATATATACGCGAATCGGATGCATTTTTAGCTGCATCCGATTCACACAACATGTGAACCAGACCAGCTTTCGATGGAGCAAGTTCACACACATGCGGATTGTTTTTTAAGATGTCCTGTGCGATTTTGGGTCCGGTTTTCGCACCTGAACCGGTGGACAAAACCGCAGCCAGACATGTGTGAACCCCTAGCCTCAGAGTAGTACAGGAGCCTAGTACAGTCGTTGCATCCTGAAGTTGCATCGATTGGAACGGGTGCCATTGAAATCAATAGGCTGCGACGTGTCCGCATTTTTGTTACATTTTTTTCATTTGTCCAAAGTCGCATGACAAGTGGCACCGGTGTGAACGGAGTCTAAATATTTCAATTGTACCTACAGAAATTGAAGCGCGGGATTTTATTTTTTTTATTTTTTTAGTCAATTTTATATGGCGGATAAAAGATTTTTGGGCCTTTTTTTTAGATATCATGGGGATGAAATTTGATTTTTTCTCTATGAATTCTTTTTTGATACATTTAAGGGGGAAAAAATCATAGAAATGGTTACAATGTAACAACGATCAGTCAAAATTCCGCAGCAAACCCTCGCACTTTAGCAATAAAATATTTGTGAATGTGATGGTAGATTTGTGATCGCTGCGTGCGTTTGCCCCCCCCCCCCCGGATTGGCGTTTTCTCGCGGCCCCCCCTCGGCGGTCGGAGAGGATGCGGGTTTCATCATGTATGAAGTCAGTCGACGAGGAATCTCTAGGAACTCTCAGCCCCGCATTGTCTGGTTATTAGGAGGCTTAAGACGTCTTTGTGTGCGGTAATTGGACGCCATGGGATCGCCGGCGCACAGACGGATCATGTGGGAGCGCGCTGTACATCCCCGGTAATTACATGTCCGGGAAGCAGGCTGGTTGCCGGGGAGAATCTCCCGAGCGTTGTACATGTTGACCCCACACCAGAACATTTCCCCATATCCTCTCATCAGGGGGGGGTCAGTCCGGACGTGCCAAGGACGATGTGCCGAGCGCGGTGACCTTGGCGAGTGCTGGCTGGTTGCTATGGGTTACTGCATTCTACAAACTGCCTGAGTGTGAAGAAATACAATATGTTCCCTACATTGTTACATTGTTATTGTTCCCTCTTTAACTCCTTCAATACCCGGGCACTTCACCCCCTTCCTGCCCAGGCCAGCTCTCAGCTTTCAGCGCTGTCGCACTTTCAATGACAATTGCGCGGTCATATAACACTGTATCCATGTGACTTCTTTTTTTTTTTTTAATTTTCACACAAATAGAGCTTTCTTTAATCACTACTGTAATTTTTTTTATGCTAAAAAATGTGAAAAAAATTGTGTGTTTCTTCCTCGTTTCTGTTATAAAATTTTGCAAATAAATAATCTTTCCTCATAAATTTAGGCCAAAATGTATTCTGCTCCATTTCTTTGGTGAAAATAACTCAAAAATAACTCAAGTCGGTGTATATTATATTATATATAGTAAACTATGGGTTATATATATATATATATATATATATATATATATATATATATATATGAAAATTGATCAATCCTGATGTACTGACGGCCGATCTCTTTTCTTGAGACCCAAAAACGCAGGACAGTACAAATACCCCTAAAATGACCCCTTTTTGGAATGTAGACAGCCCAAGGTAATTAGTAAGAGGCATAGGAAGTGTTTTGACTTTTTTAACTTTTGTCACAATGTTTTTGAAAATTCAAAAAAGTTAAAAAATAGTTATTTTTTTTATCAAGGTATTTTTTGTTTTTGTTTTTTTACATACTGTCACCAGTGCAGTAAAGCATCATATGACTGGTGTGGCGGTGATCAGGGATACTGACTGGTCGACAGTGTGTTAAATAAAA